>JAMQGT020013348.1:0-10384 GCA_024447675.2 Pterophyllum scalare
GGCGTAGCTGCAATCTTCAATTCCAGCTTAGTGATTAATCAAAGACCCAGACAGAGTTTTAATTCTTTTGAAAGCCTGACTCTTGGTCTTGTCCACCCTAATTGGGAAATTCAAAAACCTGTTTTATTTGTTATTATCTATCGTCCACCTGGTCCTTACTCAGAGTTTCTGTCTGATTTCTCGGACTTTTTATCTGATTTAGTACTCAGTTCAAATAAAATCATTATAGTGGGTGATTTTAACATCCATGCAGATGCTGAAAATGACAGCCTCAACACTGCATTTAATCTATTATTAGATTCAATTGGCTTCTGTCAAAATGTAAAGGAGCCCACCCACCACTTTAATCATACTCTGGATCTTGTCCTGACATATGGCATAGAAACTGAAGACCTAACAGTATTCCCTGAAAGCCCCCTCCTGTCTGATCATTTCTTAGTAACATTTACATTTACTCCAATTTGTTCATGTAAATGGGGAGTCGTCTTCACACACTAAGGTTAATTATGGAGTTCCACAGGGTTCTGTGCTAGGTCCAATTTTATTTACATTGTACATGCTTCCCTTAGGCAGTATTATTAGAAAGCATTGCATCAATTTCCATTGTTATGCAGATGATACTCAGCTTTATCTATCCATGAAGCCAGATGACACACATCAGTTAGTTAAACTGCAGGAATGTCTTAAAGACATAAAGGCCTGGATGACCTCTAATTTCCTGCTACTAAATTCAGATAAAACTGAAGTTCTTGTACTCGGCCCCACAAATCTTAGAAGCACAGTGTCAAACCAGATACTTACTCTGGATGGCATTACTTTGGCCTCCAGTAACACTGTGAGAAATCTTGGAGTCATTTTTGACCAGGATATGTCCTTCAATGCACATATTAAACAGATATGTAGGACGGCTTTTTTACATCTGCGCAATATTTATAAAATTAGAAACATCCTTTCTCAGATTGACGCTGAAAAGTTAATCCATGCATTTATTACTTCTAGGCTGGACTACTGTAATTCATTATTATCAGGCTGTCCTAAAAACTCCCTGAAAAGCCTTCAGCTGATCCAAAATGCTGCAGCTAGAGTACTGACAGGGACTAGAACGAGAGAGCATATTTCTCCCATATTGGCTTCTCTTCATTGGCTCCCCGTTAAATCTAGAATAGAATTTAAAATCCTTCTCCTAACATACAAGGTCTTGAATAATCAGGCCCCATCTTATCTCAAAGACCTCATAGTACCGTATCACCCCAATAGAGCACTTCGTTCTCAGACTGCTGGCTTACTTGTGGTTCCTAGGATACTTAAAAGTAGGATGGGAGGCAGAGCCTTCAGCTTTCAGGCCCCTCATCTGTGGAACCAGCGCCCAGCTTGGATTCGGGAGACAGACACCCTCTCTATTTTCAAAATTAGGCTTAAAACTTTCCTTTATGATCAAGCTTATAGTTAGGGCTGGATCAGACAACCCTGAACCACCCCTTAGTTATGCTGCTATAGGCCTAGGCTGCTGAGGGGGGTCCCATAATGCACTGTTTCTTCTCATTCACCTTTATTTACTTGTTTATACTTCACTCTGTATTTAATCATTATTATTAATCTCTGGCTCTCTTCCACAGCATGTCTTTTGTCCTGTCTCTCTCCACTCAGCCCCAACCGGTCGCAGCAGATGACTGCCCCTCCCTGAGCCTGGTTCTGCTGGAGGTTTCTTCCTGTTAAAAGGGAGTTTTTCCTTCCCACCGTCGCCAAGTGCTTGCTCATAGGGGGTCGTTTTGACTGTTGGGTTTTCTCTGTGTTATTGTAGGGTCTTTACCCACAATACAAAGCGCCTTGAGGCGACTGTTTGTTGTGATTTGGCGCTATATAAATAAATTGAATTGAATTGAATTGAATTGAATAAATCCCACTTCATTTCAAACGTACCTTAGAGAGCTTTACATCTTGTTATAGCCTGGCCTAGGGAAACCAGAGCATAACATAGACATGAGTCACCTGCTCCCTGCTTCCACGAGAGGCCCAGTGCCAAAAAAATTGTAGTCCCAAATTTTTATTTATTCTTTACAGGTATATGATGTCAGGGTAGGGCCTGGGTGCCAGGCAGTGCTCTGAGGTCATTGTTGCTGTTTCTTACCCTCATTATCAAGTACATTTGATGACAAAGACACAAGTGCACACACAGACAGACACACACACAGAATGTGTATTGTTACAGATGCAGCAGTTGGTGAATAATTACTTGTGCCTTCTCTTCTATTTTTCCTATACACCCTTTAACAGCCGACCTCATCAAAGGATGTACACATTCTGGCAACGGAAGTGAATTGCTACTCCATTCAAATCAATAAGAACAAGGAGACTGCACAGCGGTTAAACGTGATTTAAAAGCGATATCAGCATCATAAATGTCTGCTGTTGTGTGTTTGTCTGTCAGAATTTCTACTCTACCAAAAACAGACTGAAGTTGTACCGAATTCCCACGGGATCACGGCCGTTTGAGAGAAAACGGAGGCGTCTGTGGGTGCAAGCCATCAAATGTACTGATAAAAATTGGACTGAGGACACGATCAGGACTGAGGACTCGATCAAAAATGCTCGCGTTTGAAGTACTGATTTTATATCAGGTAAAGTTATTTATTTACTCTGGTTATACCGGGATGTCACGTTTAGATAAATACTAATATCTAAAGTAAACAGCATTAGCTGGTAGGCTATTTGGCTTTTAAACTGTAGTGTGGCTGGCTATTTACAGGTGAGGCATCGCTGGACTCAAGAGTCCTGATTTTTAAATTAATATTTAGATTACAATATGCAGTGCCAGTCAAAAGTTTGAGCAGACTCACATATAAATGGTTGAGTATGTCTCACAGTGTGCCTGGAACAGTATATATATTTTTTCATTGTAAATCAATAATATCTGCAGTCGGAAAACTCTCAGCAAGCTAGAAAAGCAATCTGAGGAAGTCTTGAATTTACACTTGGCACAATGCAGTCAGACAGGTACCGTTCCCCTGGCAACCACCAAACCCAGACTCCTCCATCAGATTGGCAGATGGAGAAGTGTGATTCATCCCTCCAGAGAACACGTCTCCACTGCTCTAGAGTCCAGTGGCGGCGTGCTTTACACCACTGCATCCGACACTTTGCATTGTGGTTGGTGATGTAAGGCTTGGATGCAGCTGATTGGCCATGGAAACCCATTCATGAAGCTCTCTACACACTGTTCTTGAGCTGATCTGAAGGCCACATGAAGTTTGGAGATCTGTAGTGATTGACTCTGCAGAAAGTTGGTGACCGTTGGATGCTTCAACATTCCAAATTTAGCATCTTGGACTATGGCAGGAGTCATTGGATTAGTCTTTGGGAGATATTTTATGTCTAAACAATGAAGGATGAAATCAAACTGAAATCTTTGTTAAGTGAAACTAACAGCTGCCAAGAAGGCTCAATCTGTTTCAAAACATATTGAGTTTTTATGTATGACTGAATATTCCCGTAGCTTTATTACTTACAGTACATGCTTTAAGTGTCTTCACACAAACAACCACAAAGGACCTGAACAGATACTTCCCTTATAGTCTTCAGCCTTATGAGGTTTTCCTGATGTCTCCACCTTATTTCAAACAGCCAAGAGCCGCTGTCTTTATGCTCACATCCTTTTAATATTTGCATATAGACAGTCTTCACAAAGACCTGTAGTCGCACCATGTGCCCCTCAATTTACTTCTCTCTCTCTCACGCACTCACTCACTCACACTCTCTGTCACACACACATATACACACACACACACACACACACACACAGTACAGGCTAGAGACTGTAATTTGTTTGTGACCTCCAAAACTTCTTCTGTTTTCCTTTTCTCAGCCTCATAAAAAATAGTCAGATCACACAGATATAGCCAATGAAACACACACACACATACATCCATTACATTTATAACACGCACACACACACACACACATACACACACACTTCTCGGTTCACCTGGACAAGGTGAATGGGAATTACCCAGAGGACCTTGCCAGAAACCTACAGGCTGACACCAATGCCCTATGCAGCCTCAATAAGTGTGTATGTGTGTGTGTGCGGATGTGTCACAAGTTTGTTACTGTGTGTGAGTCAGAGAGAAAATGTGTGATGAGCAGGTGCGTTCTCTGAAATGAAATAGTGTTTGAAAATCTGCTACACAAAGCACATTTTAAACTGTGCTGTGAAGTCCATTAAAACAAAGATTCAGCTGAGAGCATGCAGGTCAGGAGGACTTCTTTAAACACCTCAAACCACTCTGCCTGTCTGTCTGTATCTCTGTCTATTTCTGTCTCTCTGTCTGAGCCTGTCTGTCTGTCTCCTAAATGTTAATCCTCGTATTTCCTCCCTGTGATTTTAGCTGTAACAGCCGTGCGGGGTCATCATTGTTTCTGTTTCATCCAGACATTAGCTGACATTAGCTGAAAATAATAAATGGGACTTTGGTTCTCATCATACTTTTACATACAGAGGAAATACTCACCCCAGGCCTCAACCTGAATCCCGGCTGCACCTTGCAAACCTCCACCAAACGTGTTTCAGGCTGGATGACCTTCCAGCAGGAACAAATTACAGCACACAAACCTGTATTGGACTCCTATATACAAACAGTGGTGGTTTCAAGAACATATGCAGGATTTCTTCCAATTTTACTGCTAATTTAGTCTGAATCAGAAACAAAAGGGTGTTTTGCATGGTGGCTACATCACAAATTTAAGTAAGCACAAAATTATTTAGGATTATACACAACGTGTTATGGCCCCTCCTCTTTTTGTACACTCTGCATGGTTTTCTCCTGCAGAGGTTCAA
Source organism: Pterophyllum scalare (assembly GCA_024447675.2). Taxonomy (NCBI): domain Eukaryota; kingdom Metazoa; phylum Chordata; class Actinopteri; order Cichliformes; family Cichlidae; genus Pterophyllum; species Pterophyllum scalare. The sequence goes on from JAMQGT020013348.1 coordinate 4,835, forward strand.
TGGTGGAGTGGGTCATTAAGTTGACTGGGTTACACCAGTGTTGGGCCTACCATATGTCTGAGCTAATGATCTTCATTTTTTTTTCTCCTACCACCTAGGAATGACACATCCGGCTCTTGGTTTGTTTCGCCTACCTCATATTTGTTATTTTCCTTTGTGGTAAATAAAATAATGATTGGCAACACAACCAGTTTTGTCTCCCCTCTTTGTCACTGACTGAAGGCCGACTTGTGAAAAACAGGGGCTCGTTTTGGATCTAATGGTTGGAGACAGTTTGCTTTGTCTTTTGGCTTAGGTTTATTGTTCAGTTGGATATTGTTTGCCCTCCGGTCATTGAAAAGAGAGTGTCTTGTTGGCATGATCATAGATCTCGGGTTTGTGTAGACTGGTTACTGTATGAGTTGGGGGGGGGTATTTGGTTTCATGTTGTTGTTAGCTAAATTGTTTGTTTTGCTTTGTGCCTGAGTTATATATGGGGGACTTATGGCGTCGTTCTGGGCAGGAGGACCTATCCACTGTTAGGCTTAGTAGTGAGTTACAGTAGGGAACTCATGGTGTTTTTGTCTAGGTGGCAGTGAATGTGGCACACACACACACACACACACACACACACACACACACACTGCATGAAGACTAGGACTGACCTTGCTAGTTAGCTTTGGCTGGAGTTAGTTGAGGATGTGGTGGGTCTCCTGTGTGCTAGTTTCCTCAGCACTGTATTAGTAAGCCATTTTGTCTGGTTGTTTGTAACTACGATGTCAACTATTAAAAAGCTTTTCAGGCTCCTTCTGAGTCAGTATTACAGCAGTGCACCAAGTAGCAACTGCTTAAACTTGCTGAACACTAAGATAGAAGTGGCTGATAAAAAGCATAAGGAGGATTTGAAAACTTCTTTAACCTGGACAAAAGTGCAGAGCACGTGGTAAGGTTAAAGAAGTTTGTATTCTGATCAAAAGAAACAGAGTCCTTAGAGCTGGCATGCGGCTGACACTGGAGTTCCACACAGGCTCCTCTCTTTGTCTCTCTGCTCTGCTGTAAAAGCGTTTCTGATCCTTCTGCTCCAAGGCTGCTGCTGGCAAGCTGGAGGGAGGAAGGAAAACATGAGCAGTGGAAGTAACAACGATATGAGTGGGTGGAGGTTTGTTGAGGGAGCCAAGCTTTGTTTTAGAGCTATCAATGCATCAATCTGGCATCACCTTGAAGAAGGTCTTGATCTTTTAAAGCCAACAGGTGTGTAAATTAGGGCAGGGACCACAGGTGCACAATAATAGTGACGGAGACCACGCTGATCCCGCGTCTGGAGAAAGAGAGAACCGTTGACCAACACTTAGAGGTCATCCAGGTCTTTATGTCTTTAACCCTTTAACAGCAAGCATATCATCATGTATCACTGCAGACACATTTGCGCAAACACACTTTGCATTACCATAATTATCACTGCACAAAATTAAAATGGGAAATTGTGCTTCACAGACAAACATGTGGTTATTATGATCATTCCACTGTTGCAGGAAGCCCATGAATCTGCACTGAGGTCTAGCAGGACAAGCACAGAGATGATTCCACTGTCAGAGGCCCTGAGAAGATCATTTGTAACCTTCACTAATGCCGTTTCTGTCAGGATGCAGGGGTTTTGTTGTGGTGGTCCTCTCTCTCTTCTCATTTTCCAGGGGGCAGGTCCTGTGGTGTTTTTCTACCTCCTTGAGGCGGAGCTGGGAAATCCTGCACACCTGTTTGTTGTTATGCAGCGATTAGCTCTACATTTAAGGTCCAGGTTAAAGCCCTGGTCTTTGCAAGGGTGTCTTCCTACCACGGTGGTAATGAGCATCCTGCCAAACCATGATGGTCACATTTTGTAGTACTTGTCTAATTTTTTTTTTTCTCCTGTGAAACCCCAGGAAGCTCTGACTCGCCTCGGCCTACCTGCCCACGTACAGACCATCCACCACGCTCACCCATTGCTACACCCCCGGAACATCCGAACCCCTGCTGCCATTATGTGCCTCTCCTGCAGGATTACACAATTTCTGGATTGAAGTAAGACTGTCTGTTTTTGTTTGGAATTATCAGCTCGCTCCCCATCTCCAAGGATCCCATAATAATCTGTCTCCTCCTCTGCCTAGAGAGAGTCACCCCTGCCCCTGGAGTTTGTGTCCCATGAACGCAGCCTCACTGGGATACTCTGCAAGACCCTGTTGGTAACCCTCTCACTGGTTATATTTGTGTATTCAGTCAATTGTTTGCAAATCACTCAAGATGCCGTGTCCGCTTCTGCTCTTGGGTCCACTTTGTAATCCTGACTACTAGTTGTGACAGTTTCTGTACTGTGATGAATTCTGAAACCTGACTGAAACTCTTCAAATAAACCGTTCCTCTGTAGATGATCAGTTAGCTGATTTACAACTACTCTTTCAAGGATTTTGGAGAGAAAAGGAAGGTTGGAGATTGGCCTATAATTAGCTAAGACAGCTGGGTCAGTGATGGCTTTTTAAGTAATTATTTAATTATTGCTACCTTAAAGGCCTGTGGTATGTAACCCATAAATACAGATAAATTGATCACATTTAAGATTTAATTAACCTCTTGAAAAGAAACCTGGAGTTCTTTTCTTTAATCAGTGATCAATGGGAAGATGTCCTAGCTTTACAGAGGGAGTTTTTATAGAGCAACACATTTTTTTTTTTTCTTTCCCCAGGCTAGTTGTGAGATGCCAAGGTGTACGTTTGTGAGCTATACCAGGGAGTTGAGCATGTCATGATCCTGGGGTCTGTGACCTAGGGTTTTTAGATTTTGGACTTTAGTTTTAAATTATGTTCTTGGTTATAGTTTGTCTGTTTTGCCCCTCTGTCATAGTCCCTTGTCTCATGTGTTTTTCATTTATAATTTATAATCAGAACAATTGCCTCAAGGCACTTTATATTGTAAGGTAAAGACCCTATAATACTTGTGTTTCTCTGTATACCTACCTCCCTGCGTTGGGTCAAGTCTTCATTTCTGTTTACCTGTTTACTCATTTCCTTTTTTAGTTTCATAGTCTCCTGCTCTGTGGGTATTGTGTTCAATTTTACTTCCCCTTGTCATGTTACTTTAACTCAGTTCACTTCTCCCCCAACTGTTTCCACTCCTCTTTACCCTTAGTGTGTGTGTGTGTGTGTGTGTATAATGCACATATTAAACAAATACGTAGAACTGCTTTTTACATTTGTGCAATATTTATATAATTAGAAACATCCTTTCTCAGACTGATGCTGAAAAGTTAATCCATGCATTTATTACTTCTAGGCTGGACTACTATAATTCATTATTATCAGGCTGTCCTAAAAGCTCCATGAAAAGCCTTCAGCTGATCCAAAATGCTGCGGCTTGAGTACTGACAGGGACTAGAAAGAGAGCAGATTTCTCCCATATTGGCTTCTCTTCATTGGCTCCCTGTTAAATCTAGAATAGAATTTAAAATCCTCCTCACATACAAGGTCTTGAATAATCAGGCCCCATCTTATCTCAAAGACCTCATAGTACCATATCACCCCAATAGAGCACTTTGCTCTCAGACTGCTGGCTTACTTGTGGTTCCTAGGATACTTAAAAGTAGAATGGGAGGCAGAGCCTTCAGCTTTCAGGCCCCTCTTCTGTGGAACCATCTCCCAGCTTGGATTCAGGAGACAGACACCCTCTCTATTTTCAAGATTAGGCTTAAAACTTTCCTTTATGATCAAGCTTATAGTTAGGGCTGGATCAGGTGACCCTGACCCTCCCTTAGTTATGCTGCTATAGGCCTAGGCTGCTGGGGGGGGGGGGTCCCATAATGCTTTTCCCTGAATATTGTCTCATTTGATATGTTTGGTGCAGGAAGAAACAGTAACAGGATATTTGCTAGCAGCAAGTGCTTTCAAATAAAAACAAACCAAAAAAATCCCCTTTCCTATTGGTGGAAAAATACATCACATCAACCAGTCAAATAGCAACAGGTGAAAGTTGTGGGACTGACAGTGATATCGTCAAGTTTTAAAGGATGCATATCATGCAAAATTCACTTTTTTAGCCCTTAAATACATTTTGTTGTATATAGCAGTGCAGGAATTTTAAATGCTGCGTAGATATCAGTGAACGGGGGACACTATCCACACTCTAACCCGGGGAAGAGCCACTCCGGCCTGGCTTAAATTCATCACAGCTCTCCCCTGGAGCTCCTGTGGTGAATGGGGGACACTCTCTGGGAAATGTACCTCCATCAGTGGGCAAAATCCTCTGTGCTTGCGCTAAGCACTTCAAGGACAAGTGTTTCAGCAACCTCTGCCAGTATAAAGAGGTTACTCCGTTCCTTCTCTCTATAGAAACCACGGACACAGCAAAGCGGTAAGCTTCAAATAACACTAAAATGAAAAACTTTATTTTAGACATAAATTTTGTCTGTTATGACGTCCTGGTCATTGTTTTGATAGTACTAGCATTGTGCCTTCCGCTGTTAGCGCTGTGTGCTAGCTTTTAGCTCCGTGAGGATAAAACTGTACTGCATGTTTTGAATAACTATTTGGCTTTGTGTTTGCTGTTGTCTTGGATTCAGTGACGTTCTTGATGCTGCTGTTAGCTAACTCCTGTGTCCAGGCTTTATTTACTTCATTCATATTGTGAATAAAAAGTTTCTGCTGGTAGCCGATCATATCGCTGCTATCAAACTACAAAAATGGGTGGGGTGGAATGGAGTGGGGCGGGGTGTGAAATGTCTCACATTTAAAGAGACCGCACCAAAACAGGTTGCTCTGAGACGGGGGTCAGAAAAGGGGTCAAAGTGGGGTCTGTGAAGCTGCAATAACGAGGAATTCAGACCGAAGCACTGCAGTTCTACTTTATATCGACCACAAGTGAATGATTTTATATATGAAAAGGAAGGATTTAAAAGAATGATACATGTCCTTTAAAATTTGTGACATTTAGCATGTTTGGAGTATATAGTTACTAGCCAAAAAGCCATCAAAGGCAGACTCAAATGTAAATACTGTCTAGGTGTACAACAGGAGGAGTGATACACACTGGAAGTGTCAGGCTTGTGATGGGCCCCTTTGTCTTGTAGTGGGCAGGAACTGTTTGGAGTGGGATATAATTTAACAAATGATAGTTATACAAAAAAGCCTAAAATATTGCCTGCATTTTAAAATAGTCATATTTAACTTTACTGTTTGCCCAGTCTGTACATTGACTTTTGAAAATTACAACTTATATTTGTATTTCAAGTAATAAAATTTATTTTAACCCCTTAACTGGCCACTCCAAAATCACCAAAAATGCCTGGAAAAAGCATACCCAAATTAAATCAGCTGCTGTTCCTGAACTCTTTGGAGTACATGCAAAACCTTGGTCTCTTTGTGAAGAAGACAAGCTATATTTTTCTTTTTTGCAGTTAAAAATGCTGTAACTGTAATGAGTTTGTAGCTATTAAGTTTGGGACACAGAAAAATTAGACAATTTTTTCCTGTTTTTCATGTAACCACACACTAGAAGGTATGGACTGGAAAATATAAGGAAGCTGTAGAATTAAGTCTTTTTACTGTG
>JAMQGT020013349.1:0-10289 GCA_024447675.2 Pterophyllum scalare
TAACACACCAAAGTTACTTAAAGAAATCTTACCTTGGATTTTCCTGCCAAACTTAAGGTAAGGAAGCTTAATAGATTTGGGCCAGAAGGTTCGGCTACAGGAAGGAGATATGGACAGAATGAGACTCGGACGCACGTTGTAGTTTGAATAGGCCGGCTTGTGTATTTGTTAAAGAAAATATATTGTAACAAAACAAAAATAAATTTTAAATAAAAGTTTCCCTTTGGTACCTGGTAATCTTATTTTACAATCAGAAATTTCAAAAACTCTCCTGGGTGCACCCTGCTAATTTCACAATTCACAGTTCAGGTCTCAGTTCAAAATAAAACCTTTTCAGTGACAAAATCAATTCCACATTGCCTTAGCTCCACCCATTTTACAACAACAACACCTTAATTTGGAGGGATGGTCCAATCCGTCCATACCATGTCCTCTTCCTGCCTGTGGGAGTGTGATGAGTCCATAGAAGTCCTTAAACAAAATGTCCAAAAGTCCAGAAGGTGTCCGTGTATTTGTGTGTGAAGGAGGACAGCAAGGGCTAAATGGTATGGAAAGGATTCTTGCTGCAGCTGGCTTACCACACTGAGTAGTGCAGCAGGGGGAGAAGTCAGCTGGTTCGTCTGAGGGGTTGGCTCGCCATCACGATCAGATGAATCCAAATGTTTCCAAATACAAAACCAAAAACAAAAAAACCTGACCTGTCAAGGACAGTGTCAGAAAATACAGTGAGTTTTCATTAACCCACCTTTCACAGCCTGTTAGCTCCTTGTAACATTAACCATGTTTACAATTTAAAATTAATTAGTGCAAAATGCAACAACCTTAACATAGGTTTTAACAGTTTTTCCAGGCTCCTTTCAGTAGTGTAAACATTTACAATATCAATCACATTCTTAACATTCTTAATAAAAAACAACTTATTATAAACCTCTTCTTCAAGAAATATTAAACCCACTTTACCCACACTGACTAAAAATTGGAAATAAACCAGGAACAGGTAAAATGATGCTCACCGATTTTCACGAGAGGCCAGCGCAAGACAAAATGGCGCCACCTCCGACTCTCTACAACTAGAAACACAGAGAACCGAACCAGTCAACATTCGTGAGCTCAACGCGTCGCTCCAGCAGTTTACATGCACAAACTCACGCTTAGCATTGGCAACTTTTGCTAACTACTTACTATATATCGCGTTTGTGCTCTTTTTCCCGAGAAATCTCCGTCTGCGTTTCTCTCCACAGCACGCACAGCGTCTGAGTCGCAGTCGGAAGGGAAGAGGAAGGCCTGCCCCCCGTGACTTAAGCGGTGGGCGGGACAATGCGCCACTAGGCAGCAGCCCATTGGTCAAAGCGATGCTTGCGTTTTCCTTTTTTTCAGCTACTGATTACAATAATAAATCAACCATAAATAAAGTATACCTATGGAACTTAAAGCACTTTTGGTGTTCCTAAAGGGTGAAGGGAATTTTTATTAAAGCCCTATTTAAATGTTGGTTACACCCTCCCCACTTTGATGGTATGCACGTCCCTGTGCATTCGAATGGTGAAACTGTTGCATAGAGTTTGCAATAGCTTCATTTAGGCTATAAAATACTGCATTAACAACATGCAGTAGGGGGTTACCTAATGTTGAATACTGCAATCTTTCTGGTCTCTGATGTGACCTTTCAGATCGACGAGGGACGTCTTGAGATTCTCGAGAGTTAAGCCGTAATCCAGACGAACTTGGCTGCTCAGTAATAACTGTTCTTTGTTCATTGAGACACTCTGACAATGTCACATCTTCACTCGGGAGAGTCTGTTCGCTAGTGGACTGGCTTCCCTCAACAACATTATTGACTTGAATATCATTCTCCACAGAACCAGGTTCAGGTAAGCTTGTACCATCACACAAGTTCTCACATTCCTTAATCTTCTCTATTTGTTTGTCACATTCGGTGGGATTGTCACATTCAGTGGAATTGTCACATTCAGTGGGATTGTCACATTCAGTGGGATTGTCACATTCGGTGGGATTGTCACATTCGGTGGGATTGTCACATTCGGTGTTAGGGAATTGTCCGATTAAGGTGACATGTTCGGTGGGCACAACAAGAGTTGGCGGCACTTCAGGTGGTTTTGCAGAGGGGAAAGAGGACACGGGTATCCAGGTAGGTACCGACAAGTACTCCGACTCTGACTCATAGTCACTCTCATCCTCCTCCACAACAGTTTGCCTTGTCTTTCGTTTAATCTGCGGCTTATGGGAGCTCTTTTCTGTTAAGTCTGCGGTGGGTATGAAATTACAAGGGAGAAGCAAGTCTCGGTGTAGTGTTCGGACCGGTCTCTCTTTTCCCTCCGGTTTAACTGTATAAACTGGTAGTTCACCCGCTTTCTTCAGAACCACATAAACATCATTCTCCCATCTGTTTGCTAGCTTATGCTTTCCTCTCAGTCTGACATTACGAACGAGGACTCGGTCGCCCACTTCGAGAGTTGAGTCAACCACTTGTTTGTCAAAGCGGGTTTTGTTACGCTCAGCGTTCTTTTGTGCGTTTGAGGTTGCAATCTTAAAACTTTCCTCCAATCTATGCTTGAGGTCACTGACGTACTGTGAGTGTGACTTCTTCTGAGCATTGACAGGCAAGCCAAATACTAGGTCAATGGGGAGCCTTGGCTGCCTTCCAAACATCAGTTCATACGGCGAATAGCCTGTCACGTCATTCTTGGTACAATTATATGCATGTACTAGAGGTTTTACATACTCTTTCCAATGCAACTTTTCGTCATCACTTAACGTACCAAGCATTTGGAGAAGCGTCCTGTTGAACCTTTCAACAGGATTGGCTCTGGGGTGATACGGTGTTGTACGTATCTTTTTCATGCCAGTGATCCCGCACAGTTCACTTATTGTCTTTGATTCAAAATCTGGCCCTTGATCACTTAATAGTCTGTCTGGGACACCATAATGAACAATAAAGTTCTCCCAGAGAGCTTTTGCAACAGTACGGGCACGTTGGTTTGGGGTAGGGACAGCCACTGCAAACTTAGTAAAGTGATCAGTAATAACTAATACATCTTTTGTGTTAGACTGATCTGGTTCAATAGATAGATAATCCATACAGACTAACTCGAGGGGCCTACTTGCCTGAATGTTCACAAGAGGGGCCGCCCTCTCAGGTCTGCACTTCCGGCGGACACAACGCTCACATGTACTGATCATTTTCTCAACTGATACCTGCATTTTTGGCCAATAAAACCTGGTCCGGACTAAATCGGTAGTACGGTCAACTCCCAGGTGCCCCATGTTGTTATGGAGGTATTGGAAAACCATTGATCTCAGCTCCTCAGGCAACACAACCTGAAAGGAGATGTCTGGACCGTTTTGCCGTCTGCGATAGAGAACTCCATTTTGAAGTTCAAAACGATTGAGTTCCCGCAATAGCAGAGGCAGCTCGGGTAGTTCTGCTCTAAGATTGGGAGGTGAAGTCTGACCAGTTTCCAACTGAGTGATTACAGCATCGAGAGCAGGGTCTAGCCTCTGCTTCTGTCTGAGTTCATCCTCCGTAATAGGTGGAACAAGAGGAAGACCACCTGAGTATTCCTCCTCAAAAGTTTCAGGGACAGCTGTAGCACGTAGAGATAAAGACTCAACTAGAGCAAAACTTGGACAGGTGTGTGACTCTGGATCGTGGTCTACAGTTGTAACTGTGTGCCTGTCACAGATGGCCTGTATGACTTCTCTAGGGACTGTTTCAGTCCCATCACTACCAAGGTGAGTAAGGGCAAATTGTTGGATTCTTTCGGTTTCTTTCTGTGAAATGGGGTCATCACCTGGACTGCCATGAGACCGACGAGATAATGCATCCGCATCTAAGTTTTGCTTACCAGCTCTGTACTGGAGTTGGAATGAAAAGGTGGACAGAGCTGATAGCCAACGGTAACTCGTCGCGTCTAGTTTTGCAGATGTTAAGATGTACGTCAACGGATTACTGTCAGTTACTACTGTAAAAGTTGTACCATACAAGTAGTCTGAGAACTTTTCAGTGACTGCCCACTTAAGGGCCAAGAATTCCAACTTGTGGGCTGGATATCTCATTTCACTTTTTGAAAGTCCTCTGCTAGCAAATGCTATGGCCCTCAACTGGCCATCCTGAAGCTGGTACAAAGCTGCACCAAGACCAGTGGTACTAGCATCGGTATGGAGAATATACGGGAGTTTGGGGTCTGCAAAACCCAACACTGGGGCTGTGGTAAGTTTGCAAATGATCTGCTCAAATGCTTCTTGGCACTTTGGAGTCCATCTCTGGCCAAACGGCTCCTTTGGGTTGTGGTATACAGAGCTTTGTTGCTTGGGGGACTTTGTCTTCCCCCTTTTCAATGGTGGATAACCAGCGGTTAGGTCATTCAACGGCCTTATAATGTTGGAATAGCCCTGGATAAACCGCCGGTAATACCCAGCAAAGCCCAAAAATGACCTTAACTCCTTAAGGGTGGTAGGGATGGGCCAGGTTGTTAGGGCTTTGATTTTCTCTGTATCTGTTTCAACACCACGCTCTGATACTATATGGCCGAGATATTTAACAGAGTTCTGGAAAAATTTACATTTCTCGGGTGCCAATTTCAACCCAAACTCTTGTAACCTCAACAGGACTCTTTTCAGGCGCTGCTCATGCTCTTCGAGGGATGACGAGAAAATAATGAGGTCGTCAATAAAGACGAGGACCTCCTTAAGGTTCATCGGACCCATACACCTCTCCATGAGTCTTTGGAAGGTGGAGGGTGCATTGGTAATCCCTTGAGGCATCCTATTAAACTCCCAGAACCCCAAGGGACACACAAAGGCTGTTTTCTGCTTATCTGGCCCTGACATTTCAATCTGGTAGTATCCCGACTTGAGGTCCAGGACTGAGAACCATTTTGATCCTGCCAGGGCCGAGAATGCTTCCTCCAGATTGGGGAGTGCATATGCATCTTTTATGGTCTGGAGGTTTAGCCTCCTATAATCGATGCATAAACGAACTGATCCATCCTTTTTCCTGACAACTACGATCGGAGATGCAAACGGGGATTCAGATTCCCGTATCACTCCTGCATCGAGTAGTTCTTGGAGGTGTTTCCTTACAGCCTCCACATCATGGGGGTGTATTGGTCGGGGTCTGGATTTGAATGGGGTCTCATCACTGAGCTTTATGTGATGCTGCACTTTGTCTGTGTGCCCAAAATCCAGCTCATGCTGTGAAAACACTTCAGGCATTGAATTGAGCAGTTTTGTGACACGTTCTTTCCACTCAGCAGACAAATTATTTCCAAACTCAAAATTAATCTTTTCAGATTGGGTCGGACCTTTTGGCTGATCTGAGGGATGTGACACTTTCTCTGTTTGCTCTTTATGAAGTATTCGAGTTATGGCATTGATGTCTGCTAGCACACGGCCTGAGGGGACAACCATGTCGTGATCTGTCTCGTTTTTTACAACAACTGGCAGTTTACAGGGCTGCTTTGCTGGTAAGTTTACAAGACCAGTCAACACAAGCAAACCGCTTGGTAAGGAAGAGTCTGATGACTGTTCAATAATCGCACACTTCTCTGTGGTGGCGTTGGGAATGTACACTGAGGCTTCCAAAACTGCCGTCTGTCCTGCTTGCACTACAGTTGGATGTTTAGATTTATATCTTGCACACCCAAGACCGCAATTACTGAATGTTTTCTGGCGCATCTCCAGAATTTTAAGGAGTGCTCGATAACCATAGGGGACTGGCTGAAAGTTTACTCTGGATTCATGAAAGTCAGTATAAAGCGTGTCTAAAGTGTTTGTGCCTATCAACACTTGCTCTTGTGCTTCAGCTTGCAAAGGGGGAATGACTAAGGCCAGTGTGTTAACAATGATGTCTGAACCCACAAATTCCTTTGGGAAAGTGATGGAGAGTTCTATGTAGCCTAAATATGGGACAGCTTGGCCATTAGCGCCCTCTACATCTAGGAGCTCACCCAGTGGTTTTATAGGTAAGTCAGAGAGGTGCTGTTCATAAAACCTCTGAGGTACTGTTGTCACTTGTGATCCTGTATCTAAAAGACAGCTCACCTCTTTATCAGCAATAATGACAATAGCAGAGGTTCTGGATCCAACCAACCCCTTTGGAAGGTTAACAGACGGTGGTTTTGACTCAGCTTTCTTTAGAGAGACCTCTCGTGGTTTGGGACGAGATTTGTTTCCTGAAGCCCCCACTTGTCCCGCACTGGAGGCTGGGATCAGTTTAAATAGGACGCATCATTGGCTCTGTTGGAAAGTTCCCAACTGGCTTGTTTTTCTTTTAACAGTTTTCTCTTTGCTGCAACTAAGGACGGGTTTGGTTCATTCTCGCACGAAGAGGCAATATGGCCATCCTCGCCACAGTGAAAGCAATACCAAGGACGTGGTTTTGCATTGGTTTTGGCCAGGCTCTGTGTGGTTGAAGCCTTCTTCCCCATGGGACAGGCTTCAACTCTGGCATTAGTTGTGTGACACTTTGGTTTCTTATTTTCTGTCTTCCAGCTGTTCAGTTGCGCATTCAAATCGGCTATTTGTTTCTGTAACACATCAAAGTCTGATTTATTGATGCTCGCTGTTTGTGTGTTTGACATGACCCGCTGCTTTGGATTACTTGAAGCAGGTTTGTTCTGACCAAGGTGTTGTCTCATACGGCTGACTTTTGCCGCTTGCTTATCTTCCTCAGTTCGTAAAAGCAAGAGTAGTTCTGAAAAAGAAGGCGGACTCTCTTTTTTTGTCCTAAGTGGAGGTCGTTGATAAGACTGTCCTCCCAGCAGCCACGAAGGAACTGCCTTAACAACTGCTTGTCAAAATCTGATGCCCTGACACCCCCGCGCCGCATGGCTTTTGTTAGACCACCATGTAATCTTTGCAGAAAGGCAGATGGTCTTTCTCCTTCATTCTGAAGTGTGTTCATAAAACGCGCAAAGAGCTCATCGCCATCTTCGACGGCTCCATAAGCAGAATCTAGCACTTCCAGGTATTCAGAGGGTTTAGCATGTGGGCCTAAGTGTTTGGGGATGTCTGCAGCAGGTGGTAAAAGGCTGTCAAGTATTCTCTGTGTGCAGTTTAGGTCAGAAACGGCTGGGTCACTCATGAGAACTTCAACACTTGTGCGCCATGCATCATAATCTGCTTCATTTTGTGGACGGGGAATGCGTCCAGAGAAGGCTCTAAGCCTACTTGGCATTGGCGACTGTGAAGGCACTTCACTACTGCGCACTACGTGTTCAACCACAACTCGCTGAACACTTGGTGGATTAAGATCAAGTGTGGGGTTGGGTTGTGTTGGCAAGTTAAAATCGGTCAGGTTTTGGTTTGAGGCTTGGGTCGGGTCACTACACTGTGAAGAATCAACAGGGGGTCTACCTGGGGAACAGTCACCCTGTGCACATGAGCCTGTTTTACTGCTGCTAGCAGGGGCAGAAACTGGAGGCTGAGAAGATTGAGGGGACACGGTTAGATTGGCTAGCTCCTCTTTGAGCACATCCTCCAACGAGTGTCCACTCAGATTGGCCATTTCAGATAGCTGTTTCATATATGCCCTGGTGATGTTCCGCACATTTGCGTGGTACACCTCAGCTAAGCTCTTAATTTCAAATGTGATTTCAGGCTGAGCAGAGCTGTGGACAGTTAGTGGCAAGAGGGGGTTTAAGGTACTCATTGCACTCGCATGTCTGAACTCTGCTATCGCCTGCCGGTGAAACTCTGAATGAGGATTATCAATACGAATGTGGCGGTTAACTGAGCCATGTTTTGAAAGGTAAGTAGCTACTTCTTCATCAAGTTCACTGTTGGTAAGGCCACTTATGATCACTGAATTAGGGATGTTAACTGACTCTTTAACTACAATGTCCATTTTATCAGATTTTGGTTTAATTATTTCTTATTGTTGAAAAATGAGTCTCATGCAGTTCACAATATCTCCTCCTGGCTGGCTCGCCATTTGTAACACACCAAAGTTACTTAAAGAAATCTTACCTTGGATTTTCCTGCCAAACTTAAGGTAAGGAAGCTTAATAGATTTGGGCCAGAAGGTTCGGCTACAGGAAGGAGATATGGACAGAATGAGACTCGGACGCACGTTGTAGTTTGAATAGGCCGGCTTGTGTATTTGTTAAAGAAAATATATTGTAACAAAACAAAAATAAATTTTAAATAAAAGTTTCCCTTTGGTACCTGGTAATCTTATTTTACAATCAGAAATTTCAAAAACTCTCCTGGGTGCACCCTGCTAATTTCACAATTCACAGTTCAGGTCTCAGTTCAAAATAAAACCTTTTCAGTGACAAAATCAATTCCACATTGCCTTAGCTCCACCCATTTTACAACAACAACACCTTAATTTGGAGGGATGGTCCAATCCGTCCATACCATGTCCTCTTCCTGCCTGTGGGAGTGTGATGAGTCCATAGAAGTCCTTAAACAAAATGTCCAAAAGTCCAGAAGGTGTCCGTGTATTTGTGTGTGAAGGAGGACAGCAAGGGCTAAATGGTATGGAAAGGATTCTTGCTGCAGCTGGCTTACCACACTGAGTAGTGCAGCAGGGGGAGAAGTCAGCTGGTTCGTCTGAGGGGTTGGCTCGCCATCACGATCAGATGAATCCAAATGTTTCCAAATACAAAACCAAAAACAAAAAAACCTGACCTGTCAAGGACAGTGTCAGAAAATACAGTGAGTTTTCATTAACCCACCTTTCACAGCCTGTTAGCTCCTTGTAACATTAACCATGTTTACAATTTAAAATTAATTAGTGCAAAATGCAACAACCTTAACATAGGTTTTAACAGTTTTTCCAGGCTCCTCTCAGTAGTGTAAACATTTACAATATCAATCACATTCTTAACATTCTTAATAAAAAACAACTTATTATAAACCTCTTCTTCAAGAAATATTAAACCCACTTTACCCACACTGACTAAAAATTGGAAATAAACCAGGAACAGGTAAAATGATGCTCACCGATTTTCACGAGAGGCCAGCGCAAGACAAAATGGCGCCACCTCCGACTCTCTACAACTAGAAACACAGAGAACCGAACCAGTCAACATTCGTGAGCTCAACGCGTCGCTCCAGCAGTTTACATGCACAAACTCACGCTTAGCATTGGCAACTTTTGCTAACTACTTACTATATATCGCGTCTGTGCTCTTTTTCCCGAGAAATCTCCGTCTGCGTTTCTCTCCACAGCACGCACAGCGTCTGAGTCGCAGTCGGAAGGGAAGAGGAAGGCCTGCCCCCCGTGACTTAAGCGGTGGGCGGGACAATGCGCCACTAGGCAGCAGCCCATTGGTCAAAGCGATGCTTGCGTTTTCCTTTTTTTCAGCTACTGATTACAATAATAAATCAACCATAAATAAAGTATACCTATGGAACTTAAAGCACTTTTGGTGTTCCTAAAGGGTGAAGGGAATTTTTATTAAAGCCCTATTTAAATGTTGGTTACATTCACCTTCCATCAGGTCCACCACCTATGAGGAAAGCAACTGGATGGACTGAGATCAAGATCGATTGTGGCCAAATTTGAACATTTTAAGCAAAAAGAGCTGGTGAAGAGCTGTGGCCGGGAGCTGAGAGGAACGGACTTCAGTGTGAACAATTAGTTTCCAAAGGAGATCCTGGAGCAATTCAAGGTCCTGTTCCTGATTTGAAAGAAGTTCATCCAAGGAGGCTCCTGGGCTGTCATCGCACTCAACAAACTTTGTCAACAGGCAGCTTTACCAGGATCAGAACATCACTCCATGGCTACTGATCCTCCAAAAGGTGATCTGTATTCACACAAATGCCATTTTGTAGTGACGTGTCCTTCTGTGTCGAGGCTTCGAAGATTTTTGTGAAGTGTGTATCGAGGCTTGTGTTGATGACGTATGTACGTGGTGACATTCAAAGCCTCGCAAGCCAGCTGTACCACGTGACTGATTCAGGAAACGATTCGTGGGTTCGACGTTCGGGTTTGAAACATAAGGGGCAGCGAAACACAATTGATCCCCCCCTCTTCACATTTTGTGGTATCGGGGACTATTGTGCATTGGTTTGCAATCTATTTGAGTTGTTTCTTTTTTGGTGATGGAACCAGCCAGAAAGAGGAGATTTTCCCTGTCTGGGAACATTTTGAGCTGATCTCTCCTAATAAGTTGTCCACATATTAATAATTTATTGCCCCAGCTTCATCTGTGCCCTGTGAAAGGGTATTTTCTAAAGCAGGTGAAATACACTCAAACAAAAGAAACCACCTGAAGCCCAGCACTGTGGCAAAGCTGTTATTTCTAAATAAAATGTCC
>JAMQGT020013351.1:0-11537 GCA_024447675.2 Pterophyllum scalare
AAAAAGAGGAAATGGCAAGTATTTTTCCCTCCACTTTTCTTCACAGTTCTTCTGGCTGCTGCAGTTGAAAATAACATTATCAACAAGTGAAAACCTAAACTTAAACTACACCTTGAAACTTTTGCCCAAATCTTGATTATATTGAGAATGATAAGCAATGATTTTTGGGGACAATATAAAAGGCAAAATAGTGATAAGAACTGAAAGCTCTAGCAAAGCTGATCCATCAACAAAACAGTAATGTGTGCCAGAGAAATTTGGTGAAGCACTATCCCAGCACACACTCATTGTTTCACCATCTGTCCAGATTATGGCAGCACAGACAAGGCCATCCAGGAGAAAAGATGTTCCATCAATACCTTCACTGTGTCTCCTTTGCACATCCACTGTGCCACTTTAGCACATTGCATACAGTTGTAAATAGATAGTTTATTTGCTATTCACGTTACCTCTGCTCACTTTAAATATAAGATTCTTATTTATTTTATTTCTAATTCTTATTTATATCTTGTACTATTTATTATTTCGGCACTGGGAGGATGGCTCCAATGAAATTTCATTGTACTGTGTAATGACAAAAACATATCTTGTCTTGTCTTGTTATCTTATGGCTCTGTATCATTTAACCCTTTATACAGCACTCATTAAGATACTCTGAAATTCAAAATTTCAACCTCAGAGTATTATTAGAGGACAAGGCTTAATTACTTTAGTGACATTTTTCAAAATGTTTTACTTTCATATAGAAAATCAAGGTCAGCGAAGTTACCATATTTGGTTCCTTGCCCATGAGTGGTTATAAAAATCCCAAGAACTGATTATATAAAAAATACAAGAAAAACAAAGAAAAGAACATGTATTTTTGTCACGGATGAGGTGCTGAGGACTCAAAGCAGAAGCAGAGGGATTGGTTTAGTGCACGGTTTTATTTACAGTGACTATGGCAGTAAGGAAGGCGGGTTTGGGGAATGGAGGGGAAAGGGGGAACTCCAGGAATGAAAGGGATGACTAGGGCTCCGGAGGGAGATGTGAAGAGCAGGCCGTTTGGTGGGCCTCGGGAGGTGACAGGGCTGCAGGTTCCAGGAGAGTTTCCACTTGACCAGGGAGGAATCTGTACACAAAGAAAGCTCAGGTAAGTCACTGCAGAAACACAGGAGATACTCATGAGATGGTGGCCGAAACTAACTGTTTCACAGTCAACGATCCAGCGATGGGTGGAGGCCAGCTGCCCGCTTAAGAAGAACTGGAAAACGAGTTGATCGGGAACAGGTGAGAACAGCTGATTGACAGCTGGTCCAGGAGGGAGGCGACACAAACCAAAACAGCTCCAGAAAGATGCGCCCACCAACATACACCCACACACCAGGGAGAGGAACAGGAAAAAGAAAGCAAACACAACATCAAAGCCAGGGACCATGACAGTACACCCCCCCCAACGGGAGCCTCCTGGCGACCCAAACTTCTCAGGGTGCTGCCGACGAAAATCCCGAACCATGTCCTTGTCCAGGATGTCCGACTGGGACACCCAGGATGGTTCTTTGGGCCCACACCCGTTGCATGGACAGATCCGTTCGGAGTGGGACGTATCTGGTGGAGAGCCATACCTTTTGGCCGGGTTGATAGTCAGGTGCTGGGGTCCGGTGGTGATCAGCCAGCCGCTTGTTCTGTTCTTTGGTCCTGAGGAGTGCTGCACGAGCGGCTCTCCAGGCCCGTCGGCAGCGACGAAGATGGTGCTGGACGGAGGGGACAGAAAGCTCCTCCTCGATAGCTGGTAACAGAGGAGGTTGGAACCCCAAAGAGGCTTCGAAGGGGGACATGCCGGAGGCACTGGAGGTCATGGAGTTGTGGGCATATTCCACCCAGGCCAGTTGGGAACTCCATGTGGACTGGTTGGTGGATGCCACACAGCAAAGGGCCGCTTCCAGCTCCTGGTTGGCCCGTTCTGCTTGGTCATTAGTCTGGGGATGAAAACCAGAAGAGAGGCTCACCTGGGCGCCAAGGGCAGAGCAGAACTCCTTCCAAACCCGGGATGTGAACTGTGGCCCTCGATCTGAGACAATGTCCTCTGGGATTCCGTGTAAACGAAACACATTGTCTGTTAGAATCTGTGCAGTCTCTAGAGCGGAGGGCAGTTTGGGAAGTGCAATGAAGTGAGCAGCTTTGGAGAATCGATCTATAATAGTCAGGATAGTTGTGTTGCCGTTGGATGGAGGAAGGCCTGTCACGAAATCTAATGCAATATGGGACCAGGGTTGTTTTGGGGTAGGAAGGGGTCTTAGAGATCCTGAGGGAGGTGAGTTAGAGGTCTTGTTCTGCACACAGATGCTGCATGCCGTCACATATTCACGAGAATCTTTGACTAGGGTCAGCCACCAGAAGAATCACTGCAGGAATGAGATAGTTTGCTGGATTCCAGGGTGACAGGTGAATTTGGCGGTGTGAGCCCACTGCAGAACTTGAGCCCTGACGTGACTGGGGACGTAGAGGTGGTTGGGCAGTCCGTTGCCAGGGTCTGGTTCAGCCTGCTGGGTGGTTCGGATTAGCGACTCAATCTCCCAGGTGACTGAGCCCACAATACAGGAGGCAGGTAGGATGAATTCAGGCAGAGTGGCATGCTCGGAGGAGGAGAATTGACGGGACAGGGCGTCAGGCTTGCCATTGCGGGAACTGGGTCTGTAAGAGATGGTAAAGTCAAAGCGAGCAAAAAATAGGGCCCACCTGGCTTGCCGGGCATTCAGGTGCTTGGCAGACTGAAGGTAGGCCAGGTTCTTATGGTCGGTCCAGACAAGAAAGGGGTGAGTAGCCCCCTCAAGCCAATGCCTCCACTCCTCCAGGGCCAACTTGATGGCTAGCAACTCTCAGTCTCCCACGTCATAGTTCCGTTCTGCAGGGGAAAGACGGCGCAGAGAAAAAGCACAGGGCCGGAGTGCACTGCCCCCACTCCCGCATCTGAAGTGTCTACTTCCACGACGAATGGTTCAGAGAGATCCGGTTGTATGAGAATAGGTGCTGAGGTGAAACGGTCCTTTAGAGTTCTGAATGACGTGGCTGCTGGTGGGCTCCACTGGAAAGGAAGCTTGGGAGAGGTGAGAGAAGTCAGAGGTAGGGTTATTTTACTGAAGTCCTTGATGAAGCGTTGATAAAAGTTTGCAAACCCCAGAAACCTTTTGCAGCTGTTTCCTGTCAGCTGGTTCGGGCCAATTCAGAACCGCCTTGACCTTGGCTGGGTCCACCCTCATCTGCCCTTTCTCTATGATAAAACCCAGGAATGGAATCGATTCATTGTAGAACTCACATTTCTCACCTTTTACGAACAGATGGTTCTCAAGGAGCCTCTGGAGGACTTGACGTACATGCCCGTGGTGTTCCTGCAGTGATTTGGAAAAAATCAAAATGTCACCAAGGTAAACGAAAACTAAATGGTTGATGAAGTCACGGAAAACATCACTGACCAGAGCCTGAAACACTGCGGGGGCGTTGGTTAAGCCAAAGGGCATGACCAGGTATTCAAAATGGCCGAGATGTGTATTGAAGTCCAATTTCCATTCGTCTCCTTCGCGCATTCTCACCAGGTGGTAGGCGTTACGGAGGTCAAGCTTGGAAAAGATTGTCGCCCCCTGCAGGAGTTCAAAGGCAGAAGTTAGTAAGGGCAGAGGATATTTATTCTTAACTGTGATCTTATTCAGCCCACGGAAGTCAATACAAGGACGGAGGGTTTTATCTTTCTTTTCAACAAAGAAAAACCCTGCACCAGGGGGGATGAGGAGGGTCTAATGAGGCCGGCTGTTCGAGTGTCTGTAATATACTTCTCCGTGGCATCTCGCTCCGGCTTAGAAAGACTGCAGAGGCAGATGGTGGGCAGAGGGGCTCCTGGCAGCAAGTCAATAATGCTGTAATATGGACGGTGTGGAGGCAGTGAGAGGGCTAAATCCTTGCTAAACACTTTAGCTAGGTCATGATACTCAGAAGGGATAGCTGTTAGGTCAGGTGACTCGGGTTCTGGAGTGGGGAGAGAGTGCTCTACGGATGGGATGGCTGATGTCAGACACTGCTGGTGGCACTGGACACTCCAACCAGAGATGTTATGATTGGTCCAATCAATGATGGAATTATGTTGGCTCAGCCAGGGGTAGCTGAGGACTATGGGAGTTTGAGGGGACTCAAAAGGATAAGGCGTTAGACAGTGGAATGACTGCCAGAGAGAGTGAAACCAATTGGGTTTGTCAGTGATTTCAGACAACTTGTCACCATTTAGGGCGGAGACCCAGAGGGGTTTGGGGAGTTTGACTTGCGGCAATTCCAGCGCAAGGGCTAGGGCTCGATCTTTTAAATTCTGTTCCACTCCGGAGTCGATTAAAGCCTGAACTGAGTGGCTAATGTGTTGTAGGTTAAGTTTAGCAGGGAGTACAAATCTAGGTGGGGAGAAACAGACATTCATCTTGCCCGCCAGTTGCCCCAAGTTTACTGACGGGCCAGCCCTTTTGGCCGAAACAGGCAGGTGTTGATAAAGTGTCCCTTATTTCCACAATACAAACACTCACCCTCCGCCAACTTTCTTCTTCACTCCGCAGCTGTCAGCCGGGCCCGCCCGAGTTGCATGGGTTGCTCCTCCGAGCCACCAGATGCTACGTAGTCTCCGCTGTCCTCTTCCGTGGTGTCCCTGCTCCACCCGGAAAGCAGGGTGGCAGCTGTAGTTCCGGGGACGACGGCGCTCCCTCATGCTGTCGTCCAAGCGAATATACACCAAAATTACTGCCTCCAGTGATTCGGGCAAATCTCTCGTGGCCAACTCATATTTTAATTCGTCACATAGACTGTTCAAAAACAACCCACCGAGGGCTTTCTCCTCCCATCCTGCTTCCTCTGCCAAGATGTGGAAGTCCACAGAGAAGTCAGCGACACTCCGTCTCCCCTGTCTCGCACTCATGAGCTTTTGAGCCGCCAAATCTGGGCTTATTCCTTTATCAAACACTCCTTTGAACTTTGACAGAAACTCAGCATAAGACAGATTAGGATTGGCCTGTAACACAGCCTGCCCCCAGCCCAGGGCTCTGCCCCGTAGCAATCCCTTCTGGGGGTCCTTAGGGATCAGGACTGTCCAGCCTTAGTCAGCCATTCTGGGTGTGTCTTAGCCTCTAGCAGCTGGTTCATTTGGGCTGCGAGGTGCTCATGGAGTGCAATTAGCTTCTTTAGCCAGTAGGTGTTGATATGTGAGACTCTTTCTTGGGCGTCTGCCACTGTGATGGTTATTGGATCCTGTTCAGGGAGGTTGCTGTGGTCTGCTCTTAGATCAACTAGCCACTGAGCATTGGTGTTGTGTCTTACATCCTTCTCACATATGCTCTTCCAGTATTGCTCCATCTCCAGCCTTGGTGGGGGTGCTGTTCTGAAATTGTTCCCCTGCCACTGAGAGTATACCTTAGATCATTCAGTGGAGAACATCTGCTTTATTCTCCTGGCTTCAATCCCTCTGGTATACCTTTAGGTGGTTACCCAAGGCTGTGAGTCTTTGCCTTGCAGTCTCTAAGGCCTCAGGTATGGACAGCCTGTTGTATTTTTTAGGCACCTCTTGCTTCATCACACCTTTCTGCACCTTTTCCTCCATGCTGCCTTGATCTTAGCCTCTAGTCGTCTTTTCCATGGAGGGTACTGCTTCTTGTGGCTGTTCATCTTATAGCCAAGCATCTCAAGGATCACTGCTGCCATGATATAGATCAACTGATTGGTTTCAGTGATGGTCGAAGAAGGGATTGTCCATACACCTGCACGAAAAGAATGATTTCTGACCCCGTATACTAGCGGGCGTCGCTAGTACATGGCAGTTTTCAACAGCTTACAGGGCAGCGCATTTGCATTTGCCTGAGTCAGATATGGTTGATTATGTACCACTAGAAGCAGCGGGGGGTAAAGGTGCGGGGAGCCAGCCGGTGGGAGGTGTTAATTACTAATTTACATATGAATAGCAGTGCTGCAAGCCAACGTGGCTTCTCAGTCATTGGATGAAAAAAAATGACATCACAATTCATTACTCACATGCGATTGGTTGGTAGATCTGTCCCCCATTGGCCTTTATAAAAACAGGCCTGGGTAAGCCCCTCCCTTATAAATAATAACCCAGTAATAAAAATTATTTTTAAATTATTACTATTTCTGAGATATACCTTGTATGTGATGCTGTATTCATGCCATGTGTCATGGCTAGGGAGCGCAGAAGCGGGAACCCAGAAAGCAGACTCGGTAGCCAGGTGTCAAACTGATACACAAAGGGTTTTTTACAAAGGAAAAATAAACACAACTGCCGGACTGGCGCGGCCTCTACGGGGGCGAGTCCTGGATGTGTCACAAGCTCTGTCACGTGGGGGGGCTGCTGTGCAGGCAGGAAGGAGGACCCCAAACGCAGAACTCCGGGAGGGTGCAATGAGCAGATACGTTTAATCACAAAAGCCAACAAAACATAAACATGAACTCTCCCTGGGACATACACGGGTTAGGGAGAGACACGACTTGGGGTGACATGGGAAAGACGCAGGAACACAGCAGGTTATAACCACGAATGACACGACAAGGAACGGAAGAAAACTGAGGGCTTAAATACACAATAGGAAATTAGGGCAAGAGGAAACAGCAGGGCACAGCAGGTGAAACAAATGAAATAAACAACAGGGGAAGCAAAGCCAAACACAAGACCTAGGGAACACAAGACTATCAAAATCAAACAGGAAGGGACAGGACCAGGAACACGCAGAACATGACACAGGGAAACACCAGGGACCAGAAATAAACAGAAATACAAAAGGGAACACAAAAACCATAGAACTCAAAACACTGGGCCACTGGCCCAGGACCATGACAAGCTGCGTTCACGAATGCATGGATCAAGGGTGAGTGGTCTAAGGAGAACTGTTAGCAGGTTCGACAGAAAGACAGGGATCTTAAGTAATGGCAAGGAAGCAGAGATATGAGTGGAACTAGCTTACTATGAAGTTTGGCAAATACTGTCCCAGGTAGGTGGAGGCAAGTGATGCGGAACAAAGTGATCCAGGATGGCTGGGAGGCTGGGAGAATCACGAAGCGCCGTCAGGGATCTGAAAAAGGTGAGGCAGTAAGGAACAATGAGATAGCGTACTCAACTCAGAAAAATCCAAAGGTAGGCTCCAGGATTGTCACCAGGTGGGTTAACAAACACTCCGGCGAAGACTGGAGGATTCAGCTGGTCTTAAAAGCAGAGGTAATCACTGATGAATGAGAATCCGGTGCGACAGCCAGTCGAGTACAGCCCCCAGCTCCGCCCAGCACAAGACGGCCCAGCCACTCAGCCTACACAGAGAAAAAAAGGACACACAGAACCGCACCACTTACCCTGCACCCTGACACCATGCTAATAACCCCAACTAAAGGGAATTCAATTATGAGAAACAAATTGTGAGGCACAAGTTTGATTTCTTTTTTATTTATAAAGCAATATGCACATACACACACATCATATATTATTCATATATAAAAAGAAAACAAAAACATTATGACTTAAAATGCTTTGCTACTTCTGGGCCATGGTGTGGTGGTGTTCTCTCAGAGCATGGTCCAGCATACAAACTCTTATGGTGCATGGCGTTGTATTGAGGCTGAGCTTGTAGTCTGTCTTGCAGTTTGGCGCAGAGGTCACTGAGCTCCTGGCTGAGGAAGCTTGGGGGTCTTAATCTAGCTCGATATGCCCTCTGAGACGCCATCCTCCTCATCCAACATGAGGTCAATGGTGACACCATCCCAGAAGGCAACCCCCTCGCCTCCAGCAGCTGTTGACACAGAGCACACATTAAGTCATTATGAAACTATATGAAATACTGTGAAAAATCATGGAACTACACTGAAAGTTTGAGTCTCTTGACTTTGAATGCACACAAAGCAGATAAGACCCTGAATGACAAAAAAGGAAAAAATTAATATCAGCCCATCTTTGTCATCAAAAACAATGGTTATGTGACAAAGTACCAACTCCTGTGCATCCTGTGAATAAAAGACAAATGAACAAGTACTTTGAAAAAATTTAACATTGATAAAAGTACTTAAGTGATTTTGGTCATTAACCCTTGAGGCACCTTTAAACTGATTATACACTTTTTATCTTTAGGTCCCAAAATGTTACAGCTGCTAAAACTATAAACATATAATGTTAATTATTTTCTCCTTCACTGCACCACCTTTTATAAAGATTTTGGGTTGTTCAAAAGAAGTCAGATTTTTTATAAACTTAAAAAAAAAACAATAAGTAATATTTTCCAAAAATAAAACGGCATTTCCAAGTACAAATACAGCAGACCAACAATACAATCCAATGCGTCTTACCTGCTTCCTTCTTGCACGACACCGGGCAGAATTTATAATGGCTGCCGCCTTTTCCAGAAGGTGAGGTTGACTGTATCGGAAGGTACGGTGGACCAACTCGTAGGTTTTGCAAGAAGCTGGAAAACATTTTTGAACATTGTAAATAAAGAGTGTAAATACAGTACATCCATAAACAATATTCAGGCAAAACACACACACACACACGAGTGTCATAAAACCTGTAAAGCCTTTTTGGTAGGACTCACACTAAAGTCACAGCTGCTCGTCTTTCTTTCTTAAAATGCATCAGTTCAGATGGTCGTGAACAAAAACCCTGTCGTTGAATCATCTTTTAGGACATTGCTGCAGCCTTTCCCCGGCTTCACCCCAAAAATCTAGTTGTCTATACACAGATTAGTTGATACCAAACAATGTAAGACATGATCATATTGTGTTATTGTATCTGCCTCATTAACCTTTGTTTACAAATCAGCACACAGAAAAGCATGCTGTGCAGTACAACAACAACAGTTTTGTTCTCCACTCACACTCACAGACACACACGCAGGTTGTATATATTTAATCAGGCTTAACACACCTAGTCTGATCTCACTATAGTGGACTTAAGTATTTTTCATAGTAGCATCATCACTGCTTGTTGCTGATGTTGCCCAAACTCTGCAATAATATGTTTTTTAAATAAAAGTATGTATTGCTGTACTGGTGAGACAGTCACAGATTTACACACAAATCAGCACACTAACATGTGTCAAAGTGTTGATCAGACACTCAATGTTTAATTTATTTAAGATCCATGCCACAAAGACCAAAACATAATGTATTTATATATTTTTTGTATTTCTGCCTCATGGCACAGAGTGAGGTGTTGGGCTTAAAAGGAGAAAAGTCCACACACACACACACACACCCCTACTCATAAATCCTAAAGGCATTAAACCATGTTTTTGTGCTCCAACAACATTATCCTTAAAAGATAATTACCCATCTATTCATCCGCTGGTGACCCATAAAGTACTATTTCTTTATTTATTATATATATATATATATATATATATATATATATATATATATATATATATATATATATATATATATATGTATATATATATATATGTCCATGCATAGTATGTTCATATGTTCATCCCCAAAGTCTGTATAACACTTCTATTTGATTTTAGTTTAAACCAGTGTATAAGAGAAAGAAAATCTTCAACTATATTCTAACTAACAGCACACTTGAAAGGATGCTCAAAGTTTTACTCAAACTAGTGTTCCACCTCACACATCTACTATGAAAAATTGGGTGAATAACAGTCAGGATTAGTCTATCAGGCAATGTTTTTTTATGAGTAAAATCATTTGTATTGAATTGCATTACTTAAAACTAAGATGAAATTGACAGTCGCTCGCTCTCTCTCTCTCTCTCTCTCTCTCTCTCTCTCTCTCTCTCTCTCTCACTCTCACACACACACACACAGACACACACACAAACACACACACACACACACACGCCACCACCAATAGATACTTACACAATTATATATCACTGTTCATGCCTTGGAAATCCAGGCTTGCCTGCTGAGTTGCAGCCAATACTGACACTTGCGTTGTGAGGCGAACACAGTCTGTGGAAATAAACGTGAAAATAAATAACAATACAAACATTTTAAGTTATTCTCTCCTCCACACATTGAATACTGCGTGCTTTGTTTTTGATCCTTACCTTTGCAGACGATCATACTGGCTTTTATTGGATTTGGAGCTGTGCAGGCCACGAACTGCTTCCTATAAGATAAGATGAAACCAAATAAAAATAAGAAACCAAATCACAATACGTCTGTCAACTAACTGTGACCATTCCGCGACTCTTAGTGTTTTTGTTGCAGAAACGACCAAGTCTTACCGCAGTTTTTGGATTGTGCTGTCGTCTTTTCCTCTTGAGTCAGTCTGTAGGTGAGTGTTGGACTCCAGAGCATCAAGTCTCTACACAATAGACGCCATCTTGTCTTTCAGCTGCGCTAGCAGAAACTTGAGTAACTAACGAGATAACCCGCTCATTGCAGCCAGCAGTGTCTTCTCGTCTGCAGCGGGACTGGTTGAAGCTGGCCGGTAGAGAGGCCCGCTTTCACGAAGAGCTTCTGGAGTGTTGAAAAATAGACGACGTCCTCCATCGTCATACCAGGAAGCAGCGTAGACAAAGAAAAATGAGGAGACGGAACAAAACGACGATACTTATTTCCGGTGGTCTTGCGACACCTTCAGCGTGATCCCACATGTGATTTTTACTGTCCAATCACAGACGAGGAAGCTGCCACACAGAATTCAATTCAATTCAATTTTATTTATATAGCGCCAAATCACAACAAACAGTCGCCTCAGGGCACTTTGTATTGTGGGTAAAGACCCTACAATAATACAGAGAAAAGTCAACAGTCAAAACGACCCCCTATGAGCTGGAAGATGTGTTGTACACACATCCACTGTCCGTTTAAGCAGGAACACTGAGAAGGTGACTGTTGTACTGCCACTCTGCACAGTGGTTGAGATCTAGATTTAGTATGGGGCAGTGCCTCTAGAAATGAGGGGAGTCTGCATTTAAGTCTTTAAAATATCAAACTTTGTAAATCACTTCATGCTTTTTGTCTGGCATAATTTTCAAATATTAAAGATTTTCTGTGAATTGGTTTTTTTGTAAAATTCTTATTCCAAAACCTGTTGCATTAATATTTTTACATTTTTCTCATGAAGGTTTTGCTGATATCTCTTATGTGCATCCATGTATAGCAAAATAAAAGTTTTCTTATTACTTTTGCCTTGGTAGTCTTTAATGTCATTAATGCATGTGAATGTTGTCTGCAAACATTCACTGAAGGTTTATGGCACAGAGGAGGATGATAGCAATGTCAACTGTCTAAGGAGGTTAACATAACACTACCAATTGCTTCACAGTCGCACACAGACACACTAGCCTACCAAAAATCGAGGCAATGCAGCGTGCTAACAAGAGATGCTACCAAGCTACAAGAAGAGGAGAACCTGCAGGAAACTGAATATGTGAAGCTGCAGCTGTAGCAGGAGTGGGCCTCAACACAACTGCAGCTAACACCACCAACCAGGATTCACAACTGCACACAAACCAGAACACAATCAGTACAACTGAACCCTTCAAGAACCACACAACATGCAGGCTGCAC
>JAMQGT020013352.1:0-13945 GCA_024447675.2 Pterophyllum scalare
GCTGATCCAAAATGCTGCAGCTAGAGTACTGACAGGGACTAGAACGAGAGAGCAGATTTCTCCCATACTGGCTTCTCTTCATTGGCTCCCTGTTAAATCTAGAATAGAATTTAAAATCCTTCTCCTCACATACAAGGTCTTGAATAATCAGGCCCCATCTTATCTCAAAGACCTCATAGTACCGTATCACCCCAATAGAGCACTTCGTTCTCAGACTGCTGGCTTACTTGTGGTTCCTAGGATACTTAAAAGTAGAATGGGAGGCAGAACCTTCAGCTTTCAGGCCCCTCATCTGTGGAACCAGCTCCCAGCTTGGATTCAGGAGACAGACACCCTCTCTATTTTCAAAATTAGGCTTAAAACTTTCCTTTATGATCAAGCTTATAGTTAGGGCTGGATCAGACGACCCTGAACCACCCCTTAGTTATGCTGCTATAGGCCTAGGCTGCTGAGGGGGGTCCCATAATGCACTGTTTCTTCTCATTCACCTTTATTTACTTGTTTATACTTCACTCTGTATTTAATCATTATTATTAATCTCTGTCTCTCTTCCACAGCATGTCTTTTGTCCTGTCTCTCTCCACTCAGCCCCAATCGGTCACAGCAGATGACTGCCCCTCCCTGAGCCTGGTTCTGCTGGAGGTTTCTTCCTGTTAAAAGGGAGTTTTTCCTTCCCACCGTCGCCAAGTGCTTGCTCATAGGGGGTCGTTTTGACTGTTGGGTTTTCTCTGTGTTATTGTAGGGTCTTTACCCACAATACAAAGCGCCTTGAGGCGACTGTTTGTTGTGATTTGGCGCTATATAAATAAAATTGAATTGAATTGAATTGATGTCGATATAAAAAATTTTTACAGTGCGTTTTATGAGGATGAATTATTCACATAAACACAACACATCCAGTGTGCAACAGCCTTGACTCAAAAATGCAGACGTGACCTACAAAGATTCACAGATATAAAATCATCTCATATGTCCTGAAGAATTTCATAACTGTATGTACAGATATTCAGCTATGACATCATAAATATGGTCAGGTAAAAATATATCTGTGACAGAAATGATACAAATTAAAACATAAGAAAAATGACACCAGCATAGCTTCATATACTCATCAGAAATAAGTTTATCAGAGGATTGTTAACATTAGGCCATCTGCTTTGAGAGTGTTGATGGAGATGTTTAAGAAGGTCAGAAGGAGCTTCACTGTGTCTTTGTGGATCCAGAGAAAGCAGATGAGAGGGCCCCAAGAAAGGGACTGTGGGACTGTGTGAGGAAGCCAGAGCAGGTGAGGGTGGTGCAGGATGTGAGGCAGTGCTGAGTGACAGATGGGTTTAAGGTGGGGGTGGGGCTACATCAGGGATCAGCTCTGAGGGTGGATATACTGGACAAAGACTGTTGAAGGTGGAAGTGATAGCTTCACCACTTCCCCGTCTCATTTAAAAATGGACACTTCTGTCTCAAAGTAAACAAATAGAAAAAAAAAACAAGATGAAGGCTGCCAATGTGACTGCATCCATCTTTCATATACAGTCTATGCTTTGTACTGATGAAACCTCACTTGTTGCCATGTTAAATATCTTTGTTAGCTGGAAGCCGAGATACTTTTAGTTTTACTAAGAGACACCTTCACTGCTTTTATGGTCCATTATGGACCCAGTATTTTTATGTTATACATGCTACCCTATAAGCAGTATTATTAGAAAGCACTGCATACATTACTCATACGTCATGTTTATCTGTGAAGCCTCTTCTACACATCTCACATCCTCTAGTTTTTCAAACTGATTAGTATATAGCTAAAATGCAGTCTCACCCTCTAAGTCAGGGGTGGCCAACTCCAGGCCTCGAGGGCTGGAGTTGGCCACCCCTGCTTTAAGTGGCTGACTGGTGAAGCTGCTGTAACACCCAGTTTCACCAGTAGATGGCAGCGGAATTCAAATTTGGGACTCCAAGCTTCACTGAGAGGGTGGAGCTCTGTGCAGGCTCAGAGATGAGCCAGTCTGAGTCACGTGTTCATGAGTTTGTGTTTTATGAGACACTAAAACTCTTCAGCTCGTTGATTTCATCGTAAACTGTGTTTCTGAGTGAGGGGGACAATAACTGCAACACTGATCACCTGCTGACAGCACCACATTTATTCTCCTCTTTGTTTACATGAATGCCAAATATGATGGAAATAATCATTACTGTGGCTCAGGTGGTGGAGCAGGTCACCTACTAATCTGAAGGTTGATGGTTCAATTCCTAGCTGCTCCAGTCTACATGCTAAAGGCTGAACTCTGAGGTGTTGATCAGAGTGTGGATGTCAGATAAAAGAGCTGCTCCCAGAACCTCAACTCATTTCAATCTGAGGGTTTTGCTGAGTCAGCTGTACCCGGCGCTGAGGCTGCTCGGTGCAACTTGCAGTGCTGGCTGTTTTCAGTCTGTGGTTGTGGTTTAATATTTTTTGTTTTCTGCTCTAAAGACAGGCATATATCGGTTAGCCACAATGAAACCAGAACAAATCAAGTTTTCCATCTCGCACCTGTTTGAAAGCCACAGAACCACACACGGAAAACAAAAGGTTTTCATCCTGCTGAGAAGCTCCCACGCTGCGCTGGGAGCCAACGAACATCAATAAAAGGTTCATGATGTGACCTTACAAAGGGTGCAAAACATCTGGCTGCTTTTATTTTTAGGATTAAAATAAAATAGATATTTTATATTACATTTAGACACATTTAGTCATCGCTCATTTGGAAACCATATTAAACCATATTAAACTTTAAAGCTCCAGTTAATACAGGCTGGCTTTGCTTTTTCTCTGCAGAATACAAAATAAAATAAAACGTCATAAAAAATCTTTTCAGATGTGGATGAACTCCGGTCTGAGGTGCTGAGGGAGCAGCGGCTGGGCTTCAGCGCTCGGACTTGTGGACTGAAGAGTAGACAACGTCTGCGTCTGCTTTGCAATCTGAACACAAACACACACAGTTCACACAACAGGAA
This sequence comes from Pterophyllum scalare, assembly GCA_024447675.2. Classification (NCBI taxonomy): domain Eukaryota; kingdom Metazoa; phylum Chordata; class Actinopteri; order Cichliformes; family Cichlidae; genus Pterophyllum; species Pterophyllum scalare. The sequence continues at coordinate 2,989 of JAMQGT020013352.1, forward strand.
ACATGATTATAAGCTTTCTAATCCAACCTGCACTCAGTTTAATTCAGATATTTCTCAGACGGGCCGAGCAGCGACACTAAAACAGGAACCACCAGAGTCTGCGATGCTGAAGAGTCAGCAGGACTGAGGAAACTGCTTCCTTCCTCACATGAAACACAGAAAGTTTCCACACCGCCGTCTGAGGCATGACTGGGTTTTTAGGATATTTTTATCTTCTTGTTTTCCCTTTTTTTAATGATGGAAACAAAATTTGTGCATCAAATGATCAGTTTCCCTGCTGAGATTTGCTACTCTGTGCACTGCATACATGGATGATCTGCTGATAGCTGAGTCTCCACCAGGGTTCCAGTGGGCTGGAACAGAGAGCGGGTCCAGCACCTTCATTTAAGGAACATTAATGTCTGCAAATTACTGTGCGTTCATTTCTCATGTGCTGCAGCTCCTCAGTGATGGCATGTAGCTCATGGTGCAGATTTAAAGGAAGGGTCCCAGGAACTAGGAACTAGCTCGCTACAGAAGATGCTGGAGCATAAATGTTGTAACATGTATTATGATTTAGGTGGCAGGAAAATTTAAAATACAAAGTTTCAAACAGCTCAACAAATATCAGAAATGTTTGTAATTTAAAACTTATCAGGTGAGGGGAACTGAGGTGCTCGATGAGCTCTCTCTGGGGGTAGTCTTCTACCTCCCAGTCATACATGTATGGTAAACAGACCAGGTCTTATATAGTGCTTTGCTACTCTTCTGAGCACTTCACACAAGCACCTCCATGATTAAGTAAGTACATTATCTAACATTCACACTCCAACGGTTGCATTGGAGAGCAACCTGGGGTTAAGTATCTTGCCCAAGGATACAGTGGCATGCTGCCTGGGGTAGCCAGGAATCGAACCGCTGACCTTCTGATCAGTGGGTGGGATCAGTGGGTGACCTGCTCTACCTCCAACATACTCATGTATGTATCCTGGCACCTTCCCACCACTCAGTCAAGCAACACACACACACACACACACAGTTACCTCAGACAGCATGGCTCACAACACGTCAAATACACACAGGGCCTTGGGGGGAGGGGCGGTGCAGGTGTCACAGTGGTTGGTGGGAGGTGCTCATGTTACATCTGTCCCCCCAAATTGAGGAGGGGGTGGGCGGATCTTCCCCCACCCCGTTTTCCTGCACCCTCCACTGCCCTGGCTAGTGGTATGCAGCTCGGTCGACTGCTTTCCTGGGTTGCCGCTGGCTATGCACTAATAATGTTAGTGCATGTGTACATATTTTATATATATATATATATATAACTAAAATCAATGACAAAGTTTAACGAGAGTAGCCTATAGAGAACTTATAGAGCTCTTCTTGTAAGATGAAATATGTTTGGTATAGTAACAGTTTCCGATCATTTGCAAAAACTGCCAGACATGAGAGAGTTAAAAAAAAAAAAAAAGTGGTATATTTCTGCATGGTGCTAGACAAGGAGGAAGTTGTTGGGTTGATGAGAGGCTGAAAAGATGAGAAGTCTGATATTCTGAGCTTGAGTCAGGCTGTTGATAGCATAGCTTAGCCTAGCACGATGGCTGGAAACAGCTAGCTTGTCTCTGTCCAGCATGAAGAGTAAAGAGCAGCTGTACCTCTGAGGCTCTTCGGGCTGATGGCTCTCTGTCCATAGCTGAAGTCTTTAGTTCTCACTGCTGAGTAGAGCGCAGCTGCATCGGTCTCTGTGAAACAACACACTTTAAATCACTGCAGGTCCAACAAATGCAACACTTCAGCTTTGGAAAAACATTTATTATTCAGTATGTTGCATAAGGAAGAAAGGAAGTGATTTTTAAACTGTGAGGGGTTTTCACATTCTATCTTCTCTTCACACCTTTGCTGTGAGCCAATGAATGACTAGATAGAAGTGTGAGCTGTTTATGTGAAAAAGCAATGTGGCATCCACAAAACCACCACCCTCTTTGCTGCAAACTGCCACACTTCCCCACAGCGCATGAAGCAAACAGCTTATTGCAACACTGTTAGCCAAAGCAGGCCACGATGCAGCTGGCATCAGGCTAACTGGAACCAGCATGAGGAAGTTGCTGCTGTGGTTTTACACGAAGAATGTTACAAAAAGAAGAAAGAAGACGATGAGTCATTAAAGGACAGTTAGAGAACAGTCACAGCTTTACTGGGAAGAACCTCGGCTTCAAATCACAGTCTTTTCCATGCTGCCCACACTTTAACTCCAGCTTCTCTCTCTTCTTTCCACCCTGACGGACGAGCCGAGGTGTGAGCTTTAAAAACAGGAACCACCTCCGGACGCTGCTTCCTGCCTACGTCGCCAAAGAGTCAGCAAGAAGAAACGGCACCCTTCTTCACACGAAACAAATGTATTTGATGCCATCATCTGAGGTTTGCTGGGGCTTTTTGAACTTTCTCTTTCTAACGATGGAAATAAAGTGCGTCTCAGACAGCATACGCCCCTTCACACGTACTGATGTGAGAGCGTAATCGTTTTCACGCTGTAAGCTTCGGCTGGACGACAGCCCGGGATGGTCTGCTAATGACGAGGGCACGTTTTATACACCCATCACGCACACACTCACACTCAGAGGCATCGGGGCAGCTCGGTGTTCAGTATCATGCTCAAGGTCATTTCTACACCTGCGCTGGAGGAGTCACGACCTTCTGATTGGCACATGATCCAGTCACACAAAAGCACTCCCAGAAAATGTGCTTTTTAGTATTTTTAAGAAAATTTTCTCCTCACGCAGGCCCAAAGATCTGCGGGTCCTTAAGGCAAAAGCATGGCCACCTTTTCTCGACCTGACGGTCAGGAGGGCTCCACCTGGAGAGAAGCTGCCTGAGCAGACTGGAGGCCACGGAGACTTTTTGAGTTATAGTAGTCGAGCCTCAATAAAGGCTTCATAATGAGTGGTTTAAGCTTTAAAGCAGAATCAAATGAAACTCCCAGGTTTTTGCAAACAGGCTTCACATTGCAGGCAAAGTGCCAGCAGAGCTTTCAGTGAACGTCACATGAATCTGGAGTATTAAGTTGATGAAAGCTTCAAACAGCTGCTTTGCTTCTGGGGTCAGTGGGAAAGGACATCTGTGTGTCACTGGTATGAGAATGAAAGGAGATGTTGTGGCTTTATGAAAATGGAAGCTCATAAATAGAAAAGAAAGAGGACCTAAGTTTGAACCTTGTGGTGTGAGACGGAGAGAGAGATGTAGACGATGACATTTCTGCTTAAAACAAATGAATAAAAACCAAACAGCTGCTTTGTCACTGATGCCATGTTTTAATGCAATCATTTAAAATGATGCAGTCGGTTATGAGAGAAAGCTGCTCTTATGTGCACAAGAGTTACAGCTGCACTTCCTCCCCCTCCAGCCGTGAGGTGAGCATCGTTGGTTAGCTGGAGCAGGGCCTTGTTTGGTATTTCCGTATCATAAATAATGTGCCAGCAGAAACAGGCCCACGGTGGGTGGGTGTGGGTGAACTGTGGGGCTGTGTGTGTAGGGGAAACCCGCGCACACAGGCCCTGTGGGGTGAAACTGCTGTGGTGCCTGCATGGGCTTGTTTTCTGGGCCTAACCTCACAAACACTGTAAGTATGTAGAGCACAGCGGGTGCAACAGGGACGAGTCCTGCAGGAAGACCCCTCTCATCTGTGAGCGCTGCCAGAGCTGCTGTACGTGCTTCACAGCTAACATAATGTGATAGTGAGCGACGGTGCAGCAGCTCCACCCATCCTCTCTCTGAAACCAGCTGTTTGAGAACGCCTTATCACAGTTATAATCTTAAGCATCATTTTAAGAAGAGGAGGAAGTTTTTGCTTTTCTCTTCAAAGCAGATCTAAAGGTGACTGTACGCTCTGCCTCAACATGACTGCTCTGCTCAAAGGTAAACCTCTGATCTGACCTGTGTTTTAATGAGAGCCGCTCTAAGAGCTGGAACAGTAACTGGACTATCTGACAGCACTGTGTGTAAAGCTGCATCATGCTCAGCACGAACAGCTGCAGCTGCTTGGTTTTTTTCTCCTGTTAACACCTCTGCTCTGAGCCCAGGAACGACAGCTGTGAAAAACAAAAGGTGACATTAACAAAGCTCCTTTCAATGCAAGGTGCCACACTTCACCACAAGCTAGAACAGCTAACACGTTCTCACAGCATGAACAGCATCACTCTCCCAGCAGCGCACACTGCAGTGAGCGATCTCACCTGTTTCAGGCCAACCGGTTTCAACCACAGGAAGCTGCTGCTCTGTGTGTACTGAGACACATCTGGGCTGCTTATAGCTTCATAGCTCAGTGACAGCACAGCAGTGTTCTGTCATACAGCCAGAGGCCAAAGGTCGCAGCACGCCTCACATCTGGTCCATGTACAGTGGCCCTGCAGCTGAGCTGAAGCAGATGTGCCAAATCACTGATACATGTTGTCAGTGCGCCCCACTGCTGACCTGTCAGACATGTTTGTTCATCATCATCATCATCATCATCATCATCGTACACTCACACGGCATCCTGCAGCAACAAGTGTGCGGCCGGAAAAATCCCCGGCCAGCACACATTTCCTGTTAGTCTGAGAGAAGCAGCACAGAGAGCAGCTGTTCAGGTTGATGTCTGCTGTTTTAGTTGGAGCCACAGACAGACGTGAAGTCAGAGAGTGCTCAAAGAGCCGTGACTCTATGGTTCGGCCTTTCTGTGGGGTTAGAGGTCAACGGGAACTAAGAATAAACATAAATAATAATTAAACAAAATAAAAGGAAGCCTTCGAAGCCTTTACAGACTCACCCATCTGTTTACTGTTGCTTATCTGAGCAGAAGTCCCACATCTCCCTCCTCCAGCTCTCCCGGGGAGACACCAAGGTGTTCCCAAGCCAGCCGAGGGACATAATCTGCCCAGGGTTTCAGTGTCTGCCCTGGGGTCTCTGAGTTGGACATGACCAAGACATCCAGGAGGCGTCCTAATCAGATGCCTGAACCACCCCATCTGCATCCTTACCATGTGGAGCAGCAGTGGCCCTACACTGAGCCTTCAGAGGAGGCCCTTCCACTTGTATCTGGAACCCTTTGCATTCAATTGCTACCCACAGCTCACAGAAGGAGATTAAATGATCTCCATGGTGGCACCTTTAAACATCACGTACTCAGGCATGGTCACCATGTCCAGTAATGCTGACAGACAACTTTGTCCATGCTAATAAAGGTCATGTAAAACTAGTAATAGTGTTTGCAAATGTTTAGTCAGTTTGTTGCTCTGTGCTGTTCAGGCCTGTGCTAACACAATGCCGCACTCTTCCCAGCAGTGGATGTTCCAAACAGCTAAAAACGAGAGCTACATCTCAGAGTCTACAGGCCTGAGTTAGCATGTTAGATATGAAATTCATATCAGGACAATTAGGAAAGACTGAAATAATACAGCTTGTTTTTGTGCTGCCAGGACTTTTCTCTCCAGAAAAGAACATGGCTGTTTGCCTTTGGTTGCAAACATGCAACCAAACCAACCACAGGAGTCTGCTGGTCAGATGAGACCACAGTGGAGATGTCTGCTCATAACCTAGAACACCACAGCTTATCAGCACACACACCTCCAGCCTTCAAATGTGAGGCCGTCAGCCTGACAGCTGAAGCTGCAGGACAACGATCCCAACCAACAGAACGGCTGAAAATGAGGTGTCGCAGTGACCCAGTGTGAGCTCAGCCCTCAGTCTGACTGCAGTGTTGAAGGCCCCGTTTACACAACAGTCTGAAAATGAGAACGATGCTGTTTTGATGTGTTTCGGCCTCCCGTTTACATGACAACAGAGTAAAAACGATGCTTTTTGGAAATGAGTGCACTCACACATGCGCACTATGGTTGCGACTGCCACATGCGCTAATCGATGAATAATGCTAAGGGTTAGGATTCACGAATGGGATGGGAACTACATCGTTTTGACCGTTTCAAGTGTCTTCGTGTAGATGCAGTTTGTTTCTGAAACGTATCTGTGTAAACGAGAGGCCGAAACGCAGCCAAACGACAGTGTTTCCAGTGGAAATGGTGTTGTGTAAACGGGCCCTAAGAGACACCTCAGAGGAGCTTTGCATCAACAAGCACCAACAAACCTCAAAGAGCTAAAGCAACGCTGTAAGAAAAGGGCCAGACTCACTTTACAGAGAAAATCACACAGACAACAATTACTTTAAGTTAAACATGAATCTACAGGCTGCTGATTCAATCAGTTTTTATAGACCTGCATGATGCTGGGAAGCTGGTCAGCGCACTCACACATTAACACTGTTAATAAAGTTTGTTTGTATGACCCCTCACAGATGCACTGCTCTGTACATGAGCACCGATCTGTTCTGCACAGACCTGCTGCAGTCCTGATGACATCAGTGTGTTAGCATTCTAATGCTAGCGTTTAGCTTACAGCGAAGCCTCAGTGTGTGGACGTGAACCATGATGGAGGCAAAGACGAGCAGCCCTACCTTTCACCTCTGACTTCTTTTTCTTTTTCTTGTCTTTGATGATGATCTCTCCATAACAGACGTCTTCTGTTCTCGTTTCTGAGGAGACTGCAGCTGAATGAGCTTCTGCAAAATAAATGATATTCAGAGTTTTAGGTTTAAAATAAGCAGAGGTTAGAATCAGTAAGATCATGAGTGCTGCTGTGACAGATAAGCAAACAGGAAGCTCTTCCACTTGTATCTGGAACATTTTGTATTCCATCTCTAACCACAGAAGGAGATCAAATCATCTCCCTGGTAGCACCTTCAGATGTTACGTTGTACTCAGTCAGGACCACCATGTTCTGTAATGCTGACATATAACCTTTTCCAGGGCAATAAAAGTTATCTAAAACTAATAATGGTGTTTGCAGATGTTTTATTGGTTTGCTGGTCAGGAGCATTGTGCTAACACAATGCCAGATTCTTCCCAGCAGTGGATCTCCCAAACTGCTAAAAACTACATCTCAGAATCAACAGTCCTCAGCTAGCATGCTATATATTAAATTCATATCAGGACAATTAGAAAATACTGGACCAATACCGCTTGTTAAAACTGCTGTTAAGCCATAATTAAAACTGTCAGGAAGTGGCCTGAACATGAATCCCTGCAGCTACAGGACTGCTTTGAGCAGACAATCTGGACCTTGTTTTTAAGTCGAGATCTGGATGAATATGCAGAAGCAGAGCCAGGCACAACTTGAAGAAGGGCAAAAAATAGGCCAGAACATGTATAAGGAGGAGATTGAGGACCACTTCACCAACAGTGACCCAGCACAAGTGTGGCCAGGCATACAACAGAACACTAACTATAGGGGAAGTTGTGAAGCACCCACAAACACCAACACCTCTTTAGTGGCAGACCTTTACCATTTCTACACCCGCTTTGAGACATCATCAGTCCTAAACAATGGAGCTGCTCTTTCCCCTGCTAGTACAGACCACACACCCTTGGTAACATTGGAAGAAGTGAGAAACATCCTCAGGGCTGTGGATGCAAAGAAGGCAGAGGGACCAGATCCCAGCCCGGGAAGAGCGCTCAACGAATGCAAACTCCAGTTAGCAGAATTCTTCAGACATCTTTAAACATCTCTAGCCAACGGGACTGTACCAACCAGTGGTGCTGACTCCCGCTATTGCCAAGTGCTTTGAGAGGATGGTGGCACAGTGTGTCAAGGCTGCTCTCCCTCGCTGCCTGGACCAGCACCAGTATGCTTAGTGGGAAAACTGGTCTACTGTGGATGCTATCATCTGGATTAGAAGGACACATACATGAGGCTTCTGTTCATTGATTACATCTATCTATCGATCTATCTATCGTGCTGCCAGGAGACTCTTCTCTCTAGAAAGAAGGCTGTTTGGCTTTGGTTGAAAAACCAAACCACCACCGTGTGCGCCAGCCTGCTGGTCAGATGAGACCACAGTGGAGATGTCTGTTTATAAAGTAAAGCACCACAGCTGATCAGCACACACACCTCCAAACATCAAGTGTGAGGCCGTGAGCCTGACAGCTGAAGCAGCAGGACAACAATCCCCAACAACAGAGCGGCTGAAAAGAGAAGAATGAGGTGTCGCAGTGACCCAGTGTGAGCCCAGCCCTCAGTCTGACCGCAATATTTCAGAGACTTCAAGACAGCTCAGAGGAGCTTTGCATCAACAAACACCCACAAACCTCAGAGCTGCTGCAAGAAAAGGGCCAGACTCACTTTACAGAGAAAATCACACAGACAACAATTACTTTAAGTTAAACATGAATCTACAGGCTGCTGATTCAATCAGTTTTTATAGACCTGCATGATGCTGTGAAGCTGGTCAGTGCGCTCACACATTAACACTGTTAATAAAGTTTTTATTATGACCCCTCACAGATGCACTGCTCAAACTCATGAGCACCGATCTGTTCTGCACAGACCTGCAGCAGTCCTGATGACATCAGTGTGTTAGCATTCTAATGCTAGCATTTAGCTTACAGCGAAGCCTCAGTGTGTGGACGTGAACCATGATGGAGGCAAAGACGAGCAGCCCTACCTTTCACCTCTGACTTCTTTTTCTTTTTCTTGTCTTTGATGATGATCTCTCCATAACAGACGTCTTCTGTTCTCGTTTCTGAGGAGACTGCAGCTGAATGAGCTTCTGCAAAATAAATGATGTTCAGAGTTTTAGATTTAAAATAGTTTAAGCAGAAGTTAGAATCAGTAAGACCATGAGTGCTGCTGTGACAGATAAGCAAACAGGAGGAACTGACTGACCACAGATCCGCTGCACGTGTCAGGACGTCACACAAAATACCAAATGATTAACTTTATTAAAGGCAGATTCAGAGTTTGAGCAATGAAACTGGGACTATTTTAAAATGTTGGTGTCACATAAATTGTCTGCAGCAGAGTTTAAATAAAACGCTTTCCCGAGTGATTTCTACATGCTGTTCCTCTTTTTAAGCTGAGCGGTCCTGTGCTGTCACACCTGCAGCTGAGACAGGATGCTGAACGGCTGCAGAGCTGTTAGCTTCTGCTAACCACAGGCTACAAACTCGGTCCAGCACGCCGAGCAGTTCTCACTTAGCACAGTGTGAAATGTTCCAGCACACATGTTTTCTCACTGAGAGGCTCAAGCTGGAAATATAAACTGGGTGTCGTTAAATGTGTAAAGTATGATGGTGAGCCTCTATAATGACCTCATCATATGAACACATTCGACTCAAACAGCATGTTGAAAAGGTGATACAAAGTCTGCTCCTAAAATGTTGCCACATGTTAGCGTTGTATCAGCTCTTTATAGAAACAGGTCTAACACTCTGCAGTATCTGTGGCACCTCGGACCAGAGACATGCTTAATTAGAAACTGCATGCATGATCAATTAAATCTGATCTGATAAAAGCTGCTTAGAGTTACACTGCTACTACACATGCTGAGCTGTGCGCTCCCTTGATAACCAAGCTAGCTAGCATTAGCTGATAACTTTGCACTCCACCCAGTCTTCAAATTAGACTCTCATCTTGCTACAAAATGGTGGTAAAAATGTTCACTTTAAAGCTTCAAAGTGCAGAGTGTCAAAAACCAGTGAGTGAAGTCACAGTGCTTTTGTCCATCTTTGATATACAGTCTATTAGGTAAACATCATGGACGTAGTACGCCAACAAACTGATACACACAACAACTTTCATTTGTACAACAACAAGTCACTGAGACTGTCCTGAACCTTCAAACTCATCTGGGGCTCGTTTGTTTCCTGCTTCAGCTGCTGACCTCCTGATTGGCTGTTACAGAACTGGTAGATGACTGTGTGCATTCACACAATAAAAAGTCTCCACATTTCAATTAAGTGATCCTGCTTCATTAACATAGAGTTTTCACACTTCCCTCCCCAGTATTACCTCTGCTCTGTTTGTCTGGCTGCTGCCGACGAGCTGATACTTTGACAGCACTGTATGTGACATCATCTCCTGCAGCTTTGCTCTGATCTGCTGAGGATTAACAGTAATTAATAATCATAATCAATGTGCAGATAATGCAACCCATTTAAAATCTAGAAGTCTGAGTGTCACCTTCAGGTTTCCTGTGAGAATGCTGCCTGACCAGCAGAACCAGTAACACCAGTAGAACCACAATGCAGACTGATCCAACAGAGATTAACACATGAAGGAGAGAGGAACCAGGAGGACGGGCTGATGGAGGGACAGAGGTGGATGTAAGTCTATGTGTGGATGTAGGTGGAGGTGTGGTGGTGTGTCTCTCTAAAATAAAGCAAACACAGTCATTAAGTTGTGGTCACATTGTGAATGTTGAAAGCTGCAGAAACACAGACAGGTGAGTGTGTCACCTGTGACAGTGATCCAGCTGGATGGAGACTCTCCATGACCGCTGATGTCACACTTGTAGAGGCCTTCATCAGACCTGGAAACATGCTGGATGGTCATGTGACCTGTAGGCTGCTTCCTGATGAGGGAGCCATCTTTATAGAAAGCAGCTGGGAGGTTGGAGGGAGTGGTCTTTGTTTGACAGAGCAGAGTGACGTCATCTCCCTCCATCACAGGGAGGACAGGACTCTGCAGGATCACTGATCCACCTCAACACAGAGACAAACTACAGCATTTCATCCATTTACACACAGCTTCATCAACACTAACTCCACACACTCAGCTTACCAGTGACTGTGAGCTGAACCATGTTACTGATGGCACCCTCTCTGGACTCACACCAGTAAACTTCACTGTCTGATGGGTCATGCAGTGATCTCACAGGAAGAACCAGCTGGTTTTCCCCACCCATCTCCACACTGAGTCCTCTGTGTTTTGCTTGTGTTCCTCCTCAGAGTCCATCCAGCAGAGCTGTCGTCCTCCTCACAGCTCAGAGACACAAAGTCTCCTTCAAAGAACTGAGAGCTGCTGGGACTCACAGTCAGACGAGCTGTGAGGGTTACAATGAAACATGAAGCCAAACAGGTCATATTAGTGAGCATTTATCAGGTTGAAGCTGTGACAG